>CM040627.1:574379-597768 GCA_022817965.1 Solanum lycopersicoides | reverse complement strand
CTTACTAGACTGTGAGAGTAAGGTTCAAAACAAAAATAGCCATGACAAATGGAGGACTTGAAGAGACATTTTCCGTCAAATTCTACTGCTTTTAGTGTAAGTTATCACTGAAAATTGCCAACACTCGCGCAACTGAGAATACTATCAACCAAAGAATTATACCACTCAAAAGGCACTCACCTCAACAAGGTATGGTAGTCATCATGTATGGGTGGCAACAAATTCCTGTCAAGAAGTTTTTGATGCAATTCATAGACAACATTTTCCTCCTTCGCATCATGGACATCCTGTATCAAAACTGAAGGAAACCTGTAATCAACTTTCTTTTTTCCTCTTTTTTGAGGGAGCGAGTGAACTTGTTGGAAGCATTGATTGCCTTTTTCCTGAAAGCACCGATTCTGAATCTCCGTGTTTCATCCTCAGAATTCTCGAAGTCTGATTTTCTTTCTCTACGGTCATCATAATAAGCATCTGACCCCCTTCTAAAACACAGGATACTATTCAGAGCATTCATACTTGAGCAACATAGTTCAAACACTAATTAAATTATCCCAAAAAATCTTCAGTTCAACGATCAAATGAGGTAACAAACCTGACATCTACGTGACGAGGAGGAGGAAAGAATGACGAAGTAAGTTGTGCCTCTAGAGTTCAATGCAATTATGGGTTTTCCGTCTCATAACCATCCAAGCACAGGTTGCACTTACATAACTAAAAGAAGACAAGTAAGCCACCAGAATCTCAGACTTTCTATAAAAAAAGAAGACAAATCATTTTTGCCAAAAGAAAAGACAAAGCATTGTTTCATGAATGTCGCAATGATGTTCCAAATGAATTTGAAAATTATTTCACTCTGCAAAGAGTACTCTAGCTCATGAGGGAAAAAAACATCAAGCTCCATTAATACTATTAATTTGTGCAGTCCAGTCAAACCTTGCATCAAACTACCACAGAACGGAAATAAAGAAGATTGAATATATTATCTCGCACCAATTATTGTATCAAACTCCACCGACATTCCTCAAACTGATAAATAGTTCCAGTAAAATGTTAAAGAAATAGCAGTACAGACAGGCAGAGCTCAACATGTATACTTAAACAACAACTACTAAGCCACAATCCTGAACTAGTTTGGATCAACTATATCCACTTAGTTCCAATTCAAGCCAGCTATATATTTAATATTAACATCAATTTTTTTCCAACAAAAGAATATATATGCATAAGGTATTTAAGAATCCTCTACCTTGATCACATCTAAAATCAACTAAGTATTCAATTACCGTAAACTGAAGCTCATATCTCACATTACACCAAACAGCAACAACCATGGGAGGAGCTAGGTAGGGGCGAGGGGGTTCGGCAAAAAATTACATGGTATATACAAAGTTCAAATTATTTTTTATGTATGCATATAGTAGATGTTGAATCCCCTCGGCTTCTTCACATGTTTTCTTCTTAGTAAATTGAAACTCCTTCGAGAAAGTCCTAGCTCCACCACTAGCAGCAGCAGCAACAACAACAACAACAACAAATCCAGTGTAATCTCACATGTGAGGTCTGCACCTTACCCGAGGCTGTTTTTAATAGACCTTCCGCTCAAACAACCATAAAAAAGAGGTAAAATGCTATGACAGGCTAAACTCAACATATATAATCAAAACAACAACTACTCAGCGGCAATAGTGAACTAGTTTGGATCAACAATATCACATTGCTACATTATCAACATTTTTCAAAAAATAAATAATGAATTATAAGAATCCACTAACTTGATCACACGTAAAATCAAACAATCATTCAATTTTTAGTTCTCCGTAAACTGAAACTCAGATCTCACATTACACTAAATAACAAATACTACAAATGAAAAAAAAACGTTACGATGACATTCACCGGAATGAAATGCTAATGGAATCTCACCGGAAACCTACCAACGATAACGGCGATCAAAATCGGCAGTTGACAGAGGTATGAGCTATAATTCCACTGAACTTCTGATTTTGATAATCAATTTCGAGAAAAAATCTCAGATAATCGTTGCCATTTATGAACATTTACAAGCTTTTTCTCTCTTTCGGCAATTTTTTTTTTGAAGATTGCAGCGCCAACTTTTTCACACTTTCTGCGTTTTGCTTGTTTTGTCTGCTGTTTTTTACTACTCACTCCCTCTGTTCCTCGCACAATTTATGTCACACTTTTTATATTTCGAAATTAAGACAAGTTTATCATCTAAATTTTTAATATGCCTTTTAATTATTTTGATATCAATTATTATAATTTATTATATTTTTAGATAATTTATAAATATATATAAAATTTGTTTTAATTTTTAAAAAGATTTTACGCATAAATTTTATATTAAACTTAAAGTAATGTGACTAAAAAAATAAATAGTATCACATAAATTGATATTGAGAGAGTAAGCTTTAAAATTAACGAAGGGCAGTTTGATAGCTAGATAATATTTAAGTTATTTATGTATTATTCTTTCTATAACTTATGCAATGTTTGATTGGTAAATAGGAAATAAATTATGCATGTATAAAATTAATACAATGTTTAATTGACAATTTAGAAATTCGCATTATAAAACATGATAAATAAAATTCTTACTTAACGAATACATGCATGCAATAATATATAAATTCACTCATAATTAATTTGTATAATATTATTAATATCTGAATAACTCTAGCTATCAAACGATCGGAGATGAAATTGAGATGATTAGACCGCGTGAAAATGAGATGTACACGGGATATATCAACAAGAACAAGAAGACGTGAGAAGTTGGTTGTAGTGATAATTGAAAGAAGTAAATATAGGTCGAAAAAAATAATTAAAGAAGATGATTCAATAGAATATAATACAGTTTTATTTAAGTATGAAAATTGAATATTAGAATAAAAAATTACTAGATAACTCTTTAGACAAGACTTGAGAGAGGTTGGGTTCAGCGTAGCTTCATGCCCTGCAATCTTATAAGCAATACTTCCGTCCGTTTCAATTTATTTAACTTTATTTATTTATTTATTTATGATTCTTCTTTTTCTTTTAGCAATTTTTTATTTATTTCAAAAAATTTATATGTTTGAAGTCCGATCAAATGATTTTCTGATATATTTGACATTTTTTTTCTTAAATTTCATATTGAGTTTAAACATATTAAAAAATTAATAATTTAGTTTTCTTCAAAATACTATAATATTTGTTACTTCATTTGTTTCATATTTAGATATTTTATTATCATAATTTATTCGAAACCTTATTTTAAATATTTTCTCTTTTGATTTCGAATTTATCAAATACAATTTCTTATCCCGTAAATTACACAGTAAAAAAAAATGAGTTCGTCCGTAGGGAACAGTACGTGTCGAACTGCAGCTTTGCATTTAATTAAATGAAATTGGACTGAAAATAAATAAATAAATATTTGGGAGTATCAATTAATTTTACAGTTACCCAAATACCGCAAGTTTTTTTTTTTTTTTAAATAATAAATTGAATACTCTATCATTTATAATAAAATTTTCTATTCTGACAAGGTGCAGTAAAGGCACCCAAATTAATATTGTCGTTATACATTTATTCTGTTTTTACCCTAGTAAGGAGTGCCGTTACTTATAAAAATATTTTTTTATTATTATTATAAAAATAATAATATTATTATCATATTGATAGTTGTTATTATATGTGAGTAGATTTTTTAATTTTATTTTTTATGTATTTGACTAAAAGGACATCAAATTCAACAATGTCGTTTTGTGAGGGTGGGAAATGGGAATCACAAGAGATCAATGCTTGGGTTTAAATAAGTTGTCATTTTTATATGTATGATATATCTAATTTTAGTGAATAAATTATTTTATATTTATTATAAAATAACATAGAGTTGTTCTAAAAATATCAAATTAAAAGTATTTTTGAATCGGTTGAATTTAATAATGAGTATTAGATTCAATAGTTTGACAAAACGAGCTTTAAGATGTTGTGATTATGTGAAGCTTAGTTAATGTATTTGCTCGTCTATGGATCAGGTTGCTATCTTTATTCATAACTTTGAAAATACATATTCAAACATTAGAAGGCATTGAACTTTGATGCTAATAAATACGTCGTTGACGTGAATGATAGATAACTAATCTTTCGTATAAGTCCATAAAATGATGAATCGATAAAAATTCACACGCACATTAAAAATTATATAAAAATATTTGTTGAAATCTTGAAATTCACACATATTCCTACTTTTGGATCTCTATGGCTAAGGTTTCAATTTTTTGACAAATGAAAATGAATTGTCAAAAGGTAGGAAGTGAGTGATAGGGACAATTGAAAGGACCAAATGAATGTGGTGAGCCTTAAATTTAGATTCACCCCACACTATTATAGTAACATTTTGCTTGTAATAGTGACATTTCAACAAGTTCTTTGTGTCCCATTACTTGAAAAATGACTTGACATTGTCAAGATATAAGAGACCCCCTCCCCACCCCCACCTCCCCACCTCATTCTCACAATTCAATGCACCTAGTTTTTGTCTTTACTATTGTGTATCTTTGTGCTTGCGAGGTGATTTACGAGAACGGTCTTGAAACGAATGTTGACTAATCTTGAAGCGATCTGGCAAACTCAATCAACTTTACTTTTGATCTTGAAGGTTTGCTTATCAGAAAAGTATGGCTAAGAAGTTTAAAACCGTTCATTTTCAAGGTCGTTGAATGTAATTTCCTATTGATTTTCACTACAATGGGAAAATACTTATCAACAAGTAAAAAATTTACAGGGTACCTTATTTAGATACTATTATTAAACTCAACAACAATAACATATCAGTATTGTTCCACAAGTGAAGTCTATAGAAGATATTATATGTAAAAAAAATCAAAAATTTTAGCAAAGTGAAAGAATACAAGACGATAAATTTTAAATAGCAGGACACAAAGCAAATGAAACTAAGTGTAGTAATAGTGCAAGCTATCGAATGGGCTTAATTCTATAACTTCATCATTTTGGCCCATCCCACTTTAGAAGCAAAAAAGGCCCATAACTTTGATTGGGTCACAGGACTCAAAATGGTTGTGATTTGAGGCTCTCTTAAATATAAAAGGAAAGATCGTATATAATAGCAAATTACTAATTCAAATTAAATGTTATAACTATAGTTTGATTTAATTGTACCCCATAGCAAATTATTGTTATTTTCCCTCTCTCATGGTGAATCTCCCTCGCCACTCTCTCTCTCTCTCTTGCCTCTTTCGCTTTTATACAAACGCAAATATATAAAATGTATTTGAGTTTGCATAAAGCTAGAGAAAATTGTATATATACATATATTTTCGTTCCCTTCTCTCACATATCCCAGATCTCGTTCGCCACTCTCCCATATCTCACTCTCTCACTCGCCTTTCTCACTTTATACAAATACAGATGTATACATTGTGTTTGTGTTTGTATAAAGTGAGAGAAAACTGTATATACAAATACATATATTTTTATCCCATACACTTATAGTTATACAAATACGATCTTCCCCTGTCAAGTTTTCTTTTGTCTTTCTCTTTTTATCGCTTTATACAAACACATATTATACAATTGATCAACTGCTTTCTTTTGTATACGAAATTATACAACTATTTTCTTTTGTATATGTATAGAATATACATATTTATATTTGTTATGTAACACAATTATACGAACTCTAGTTATAGCATATAAATATGATTTTTACATTTGTCATATGTGAAAGTTACTCTATAAAATAACACTTGTTAATCACTTTTTGAATATATTATTATTATTATTATTATTATTATTATTATTATTATTATTATTATTATTATTATTATTGTGAAAAAGTTTTAAATATCATGGGTATTTGATGATAATATTCTTTTGAGTGCGATTTGTTATATTTTAAACTCCTAATAATATATTTCAAATGTATGAGCTAAAAAGTGATTTTTTTGGTTAAAAGTTACTCTTACCATACAATATTAATATGAAAAAAAAATGTATTATTCATGTGCAAGCTGCTACGAATGCCTACCAAAGCAATGAGCGAAAGAAGAAGACATATTGATATTTCCAAATCAAAGATACGTTTATATCAAATAATATTAAATTATTACAGTTAAGTAATTTAGTAAGATAAAAGTATACATATAATTAACAATGATTAAGTGATAACACTTTATGTGTAAATACACATCATTCAATCTTTATTTGATTTAAACAACTTATTAGTATAATGTTTAAATCTAATTATATAAATTTGCTCATAATTTATACATTAGATTCATATAAAAAAGTAGAACCACAATAAAATAAAATGACGATAAACGTAATATTGGCCATGGTAAATTTTCATACTACATATATCATGAATTTATTTGAAAAAACATGATTATCAATTAATATATTGACTCCAATTTTATTATATATACAAATAATAGATACTTTAGGAATTTTCATGTTATCATCATTATACATATTGAAGAAATACCAAAATGCACGTTTTTTCATGTACCATTATTTATTTATTTATTTTGTACATTCACAAAAAGTTGTCCACCTAATTATATTAGTGGAAGTCCATTTCAATATTGCACAAAGAATATACCCTACTCAATATCCTCTATTTAATTTTTGACATTTAATTATTGATTTTGTTTTCGAATTACTAACAGTTTTAAAAATATTTATTTATTTGATAAATTAAATTTAATTTTTTTTTTTATGATTTGTCATATTACATAGCAAATAATCTCAAACTCTTGTAGGTGCATGTGGCTCTTAATAAAAGAGTAAAGCGAAGTGTTGAAAATACCTCTAAACTTGATGAAAATTTAGGGATGTATTTCATTCAAGTTGCAAGATTTGAGACGTATTTAAATTCAATTAGTTAAATAGAAGAATATTTTTAAGACCGTCAATAATTCAGAAATAAAATAAATAATTCACACCATATTTAGAAGGATGTTCGTACTTATCTTTTAATTTTATTCCATTTATATATAATTCTTGTAATATTTTTGTTGGAGCAATAAACTTTAATAGGCATTCGAATAGGTTCACCAAATACAAAATAAAAATAAATTGATCTACGACAATAATAATAACAAAATTAGTGTGATCTCAAAATTAAAAAATAAAAAGAATAGAATTTACGGTTGTCACTCTTGTTACGAATAAATAAGTTATTTATAAAGACATATAATTTATTTTGATGAACATAAGTTCAAATGTTCAATACGCCATTTAATTATCTATAACATGAATGATAATAACATGAAAAATTCATTATTGAATAATTAAATGTTTCTTACTTCAAAAATATCAAGATCATATTAGAAAAAATAATTATATTTGTAACAGAAATAATTATGATTCTTTCATCTAATCAAACATTTCGAGTCCAAATACTAAATATGATAATTATATTAGGGAAAAAGAATAAATATACTCCGAACTATTATAAACGGTATGCAGATACCCTCCGTCATACTTTAGGAACATTAGTGCCCGTGTCGTTCAAAAAGTAGAGCATATATATTCTTTATACTAACAACATACACATGTCATAATTTATTCACCGATCCGACATCGGACCGATAGATAAGATTGTGCCACTTATCCTTATTTAGTTTTCCGTTAAAGTAGATGACATATACACTCTATTTTTTGAACGCAAGGGGCACTAATCTTCTTAAAATATAATAAAGAAAATCTGCATATCATTTGCAATTGTTCGATGATGTATTTATCTTTTTTTTAATTATATTATGTCATAAATCAATTTACTAACACAATAATATCTTCTTTTTTTTTTAAATATTTAAAAATTAAAACTCGAGATATCTGATTAACAACCGGATACATGATGGGTGATGCGCAAATGTTGGAAAATATGGATCTTCCACTCAAACCCCACCCACACAACACCTACAAATTTTTAATTTAAAAAACAGCTGAAAATATTCTAGCCCCCCACCCCACCCCACCCCTACCCCCACCCACTCCACTTCCATTTAATTTTCATATTTTTCCTTAAATATCAGTTTTTTTTTTGGGTCATATGGGTTCAGTTTATTAAAGCAGAAAAGTTATTTTTTTTTTTTTGAAAAAAAGGTTCCATTTTTTTGTAATATAATCAGCACTATATTTTGTGCTTTTTCACTTTTGATTTTGTTGTTTTTTCAGCTTAGAAGAAGACAGAGGAGAGCTTTTGTCTTTTTGATTAGCAGAATCCAAGGTTAGTTTTTTTTTTTTGGTTATATATATAGAAATATATATATTTATTTATATCATGTGTTATTTGTAAAGATTGAATCTTTAGGAGATTTTGAATATTTTTAGTTTTAATGTTTCATTCATTTTTTCTTGAGTTGATGTTCATTTTTAGCTTTTTCTCATTATGATTGTTGATGGAAAAGTGGGAGAAAAAAAAAAGGAAAAAAGAGAGAATTTGGAATTTGCCAACTTTTTCCCTCAAAGAAATTAAAAAAAGTAAAAATAAAAATATAGAAATAGGATTGTTTTTTTTTCTTTTGATTCTTCAATTTTAACTACTCATTAATGATTTAATCAATATAAGAACAATCTTTTTCACTTCTTTTTGAGGATTTTCTTATATTATGGTATGAGGTTTTTTCAAGATTCATTTTTTATTCAGCTTACTTTTTCCTGTTATTAACCATTAATTTTTTCCCTTTTTGCATATGCCATGATCCTCATGGACTAACTTATCTCTAATTGGATTTTCTTATTTAACAAGAATTTATTCCAAAGATGTAAACTTTGAGCTTGCTTACACTAAGTATACCATTAGTGGGAATCAGTTAGAATAGCCACATATAATGAGTGATCAGTTGACCACCCTTTGTCGATAAGTTATACTGTATATGTGTAAAAATTACTTTATACTACGTAGGTTTCAATTTGTTTGTGTTACTTTCTCTTTTCTGACAACTCTTTAAGACTAACTTTTGATATGGTTTGTTTAAGATCACAAGATTAAAGGGAATTTTTCGTACATTTAACATATCTTTAGCTTTAGGCGATTCAAAAGTCCTCTTTAGGTTCTCAAACTCCGTGACTAGTCAAAACCAACCAAATAAATTGAAATAGAGGAAGTATATATTAAATCTTGAAGACCTTTAACGAAATTCCTTGTGGGAATGTGATTGTTTTGCTGTCATTTGTATGAACTGAAAGTAATAGCAAATGTTTGCTGAAATGTGTATATATATCTATCAATTAAGGAATCTATTATATCTCTATTCAAAGTAGTTTGGATCAGCTATGTGAATAAAGTGGTTATATGATTTTATGCTTGTAGCCAATATGCTTCTTGAATCTGTATGCTATATTTGTTTGATTCTAACTACTAGAGTACTAGTATGATATCGGTATTTCGATACAATTTTTATTCAGTCTCATCAAATGAAAAGGGCCATATAACATGAATTGAACCTTGGAACTTATATTTTCCAACATAGCTTTGTCGTCTCTTTTGCTGTAATAAACCATCAATAGTTATGGTTTATGTAAATGGCTTTTTCATTTGAGTTGAAAAAATATGCAGTTCCCTGGTTTAGTTTATCAAGATTTCTGCGTAGATCGATATTCATCGCGATGATTTCGAATCTGGCCGTTGACAAAAGCCTAGTGTAAATCGATATGCATCATCATGAGGGATGGGCTCAACAGTATAAGTGGTTTTTGGTTATTTGTGTCACTTTGCTTGCTCAACAGTAACAGTTGGAATACCAAGTGTTTGCTGAAATGTATATATCAACTATATGAATTAAGTGTTTACATGATATGTTAGTAGGAGTAATACTACTTGCATCCGTCTTCCGTATTCGTTTGATTCTAACAACTATAAGGCCTCAAATAACTTTACTTTACAGATTGGAGCAAATTATAGCTGAAGTTCAGCTCTCCCACTTTCGACTTATAATGGGAGGTGTATTGGGTAAGAATGAATCTCCCTCTAGTCCCAAGGCTTCTGTCCCAGAGACTAAGCTCGAGGCCAAAATAACTGAAGCAATGTTGCGGAGAGAAACTGAAGGAAGTTCCATAAGATCATTTGATAGCTTAGTCCTAAAATTTCCCAAAATCGATGAGAACCTGCGAAAATGCAAAGTTATATTCCAGGAATTTGGTAGGTTAGCTGCACATAACTTTGTCCAGTTTGTATTTGTATCATTTTGGTAACATTTACTTGTATATAAGCATATTTTAGGATGAACTCTGATTTCTTCACAAACCGCTTTTTATATTTACAATTCCTTTCTTGTTTAAAGTAAAAAGAATGAGAAGAATTCTGTTTTATTTGTAGATGAAGACAGCAACGGAGCAATAGATCCGCAGGAGTTGAAACACGCTTTCAATAAGCTTGAGATTAATTTTAGTGATGAAGAAATCAGCGATCTGTTTGAAGCGTGTGATATTAACGAAGATATGGGAATAGAGTTCAGCGAATTCATCGTTCTTCTTTGTCTTGTCTATCTTCTGAAGGATGATCCTTCTGCTCTGCATGCCGTATCCAGCTCACAGTTTTTCTTTTTAACTACTAATGCTTTTTCAGAAATGTTTGGGAAAAAAACATTTTTTTTTAGAAAACGACATTAGTTGATTACTTTCAAGTGAGATGGTTCTTTTCAAAGATTAGTTCCCTGTTATGTTGCTCGGACTCTCCAAAAATGTTATTTAGTATGTATCAGATCCTCCAAAAGTAGTGCATTTTTGAAGGATCCGACCTTAATACGACAACACTTTTGGAGCGTACGTGCAACAGATTATCTGCTTACTTGTTCTCCTAGAGATGCATTCCATTTTCTTAGCATTCTGTAGCCCTTCATGAGGAACTACGTTAACATATTGGTCCGACCCCGTACCCCCAGCCCCACATGAGCAAAGTTGTTTATTCCTTGACCAGATACAGAAATCGCGGATGGGACTACCAAATCTGGAGGTAACATTTGAAACACTTGTTGATGCTTTTGTGTTTTTAGACAAGAACAAGGATGGCTATGTAAGCAGGAATGAGATGGTTCAAGCAATTAATGAAACTATATCTGGAGAAAGGTCTTCCGGTCGAATCGCAATGAGAAGATTTGGTAAGTTCTCTCTCTCTCTCTCTCTCTGTGCGTTTGTCGAATAGCAATGAGAAACATATCTGTTTTTCTGCTGAAGACTAAGTCTTCAAAGAGTTCTAGCCGCTATGCACTGTTTGTTTAATTTCATACTAGAAAATGCAGAGTCTGCACATATCTTATGTACAATATGTCATAATTTAGGAAGATGTACTGAGTGCTCCGGAATTATAAGTGAAGCAATCTTTATGGTAGAAGACAAGTATGATGCGATTCACATATTTCTTTTCAATAGACCAATTACTAAGCTTGTTATCAAAGAGAACTTGTGCAAGTCTTCGTCACAATGAGATGCTCGAAATGCAGAACCAATCCCATCTGTTCTTCTGTATTGCTCGCCAATCTGATCTGGACGATAATTTATGCTCGAAGGATATGATGCGGACACTATTAATCTATAGTCTATTGACTTGATAACTAATTTGTTTTTGCTACTATTTTATCTATTTGTCCATCAAGTTCAAGAAGATTTTAATGTATAATGAAGAAATAATAGTAGTTCCATGTTTTTATAGGCTTTATCATATTTAGTCGGAAGAGTTTAGGTAATACTCTATGCATTTCCTCACTCATATATTGCAGTCTGTAAAGCCCCCGTCTTTCTGTTTTGCAGAAGAAATGGACTGGGACAAAAATGGAATGGTGAACTTCAAAGAGTTTCTTTTTGCCTTTACTCATTGGGTGGGAATCGAGGATAACGAGGATGAAGAGGGAGAAGAGTAAGATTTCTCACAAAACTTTAGATATATGAAGAGCAAGAACGAAAGCTTCACAATGACCACGAACATAAGTTTCCTTGCCCTTTGCAATAAACAAGTTGTAACACCGAGGTGTGTTGATACTTCTTATGATGATCACTCGTGTAAATGAAGTTTCTCTACTTCCTAGTTCTAGTATGCGAATAGTGCTAGAGATATGTGTTGCAGTGAAGCAACATTAACTTCCATTTAACCATTTTGTACCATTAAAGTTATAAGTTTATGGATTTTGAGTTGTGATTTCATGGATTTCTGTATCCCTCACGCCTCGTTTGATCAGTGTGATCCTTTCAGGCTCTAGGAAGGAAATATTTGTGATTAACGTTCCAATTTTGACGTCTATATATCTGATGAAGTACATCTAACCTTCGATTAATGAAAGATTGTACACTTTGGTTTCTCCTATCAACAAGTTTTTGACGAACTTGTTAATAGAGAAACCAAATATGCACATTTATGTGAATTGAAGTGTTACATATATAGTCAATACGAAAAGATGACTTTCTTTTCTGAACGTCTTCATAAGGAAAGAATGTCATATAAAATGAAACAGATACGATTCTCTCTTTATTACTTCATTTCTTTTGATGATTTATAACATCCTTGCCTTTCAGCTTACGCACACCTCGACTAGTTTCATGAAATACCCGCTATCTCCCACTGACACAGGTACAACAAAACTCTTCAAACCATTGGATTCATTATATCATCAGATGATATGTCCCACAGAACACAGTCAGTATTGAACATAGTTGTTGATCCATTTCTTGTTGTTACTACTATTTCTTTACCACTATCCTCACAATTATCATTGCTAATTTTCTTGTTCTGTTGTTGTTGTTGTTGTTGCTGCTGTTGTTGTAATTCGCCTCCGCCTCCGCCTGCTGTGCATGTACTTCCACTACACAAACTTTGGTTCCATGGTGAACCATCTTCATCATTGAGCAAATTAGCAAAATTATAGTTACTAAATCCTCCATTATCATGAAAATTACTAGATGTTGTTCCTCCTACACTTGTTTCCCAATTCTTATCACTTTCTTTAATAGCTCTTGATAATCCATACTTAATTTTCTCAATTGTGTTATTATCTTTATAATTATTATTATTATTCTCCTCATGCTTAACATGACTTGTACTTGGTGCATTATTATGAGTACTTGTCATATTTGAGAATTGTGTATGAAACTGAAAACCAATTCTTTTTTTGGTTAAAAGATGAAGCATTTCATCTTTGAAACAACCAAGTGCTGCTTCAGCCAAATGAGGGACTTGTGGTGGAGATAATGTTGTTGCAATTTCACTTATTAAGTGTGACAATGGCTTGTGTGTTACTGGATCAATTCCCATACCAGATAGTTTCTTTTTAAGCTTTGTGTTCCAATGGTTCTTCACATCATTGTCTGTTCTACCGGGAAGTTGAGCAGCTATCACAGACCATCTGTTCGATTACACGTAGATCATACTTAGTTATCAATTAATACAAGTTTCTACAACTTCTCATATTCTATGTTACTCGAATTCTTCAAAAAAAAAAAAATTGACGAGGTGTGTGTCAGATCTTTTTGACACGAGAGCGACAATATTCTTAGAGAGTCTAATGTTACTAATAATAAAGGGCACAAAGGTAAATTACATTATTTAGTTTTGAAACAGTAGGTAATTGGAAAGGTTTGATATCAGTGGCGGATGTAGAATTTCTAATAAAATCTTCCTGATTATACTAAGAGCTATGCAATCGATTACAAAGTTGAAATAAAAGGGGATTCTTGGTCCAACAATATTAGTTATCGCGGTGAGGCCAAGAGTGCCTCTTGTAGAAATGCAAGGTAAAATCACAGTGAAGGGCGTAATAGAACAATAACCTCTAGTAGAAATACAAGATAAAACGAGAAGCTAAATTTTTTTAAATTTTTTACCTATTGCCAAGAACAGAGTGAAGTGTGACAATGGTCTGCTCTTCTGCCTCTGAAAATTGACCATGTTTGAGATCAGGCCTAAGGTAATTTGTCCATCTCAATCTACAACTTTTTCCACATCTTTGTAATCCTGTTTAAAATAAGAGATAAATATTTATATGTAATATAATGGAGCGCGAAATAATAAATATTTCTTCATTGAAAATTATTATATTGTGTGTATGTGTATAGGTTAAAATTATCTTTTTTCTGTATGTATATTTTATATCTTGAATATCTTTAACAAAATTACTAATTTCTGATCCACTGATAACATTTTTGATAGGGCCTTTAAATTGTGACTTTCTTATGCAAATTCAGATCAGACTAGATATCGGACACCAAAGAAAAAAAAGGACTAATGAGAGACAACAAAAGGTTTGTGATAGAGCGTGTATATCATGTATAAGAGGTTTTGTGAATAGAATCACCTTTGGTAAATAATATTTTTACATTTTAGCGCGAAACTATATTACTTGAAAAATAGAACAGATATCGAACATCAGATAATGAAACAAACCAGCATGTTTAGGAATGAGACGCCAATTACGAGTTCCATGTTGAGCAATGTAAGATGAAAGTTTGTGATCTTCCTCAGGAGTCCATTGCCCTCTCTTAACATTGTCTTTTTCACAACATGGAATTCTTCCCATATCTCAAAAATTGTAATTTTTTTTTTCCTTCTTATGATAATTAAGTGAAAAGATGAATGAGTTTGAACTTTTGTTTGTTTTTTTAACTTAATTTTTTTTTTATATATAAAATAAAAATAGTAGAAATGTATATATAGTGTGTTAATGTTATGTGAATGGGTGTTTATCAAATAAAGCATCAAAGGTGCATGACATTATTAAAGAATTCAACTATGTTGAGCGTGTGAGACATTGGCAGGTAGCTCACCCACAAGACACCTGGTCAACTCTTTTTCTTACTATGTGTTTGTGTGTGCACATGCATGGGGTTGACTACTCGTAGAGTCGGAAACAGATTCAGAATTTTAAAATTTACAATTTTAGATTTTTTTAGCATTTTTTAAAAGTTATTAACGTTTAACTTCATAATTTAGAAAAAGATCGTTACTCTAGGTTCGATCGAATGTGGCTTTCAACTCCTTTTGCCCAGAGGACATCGTCAGAGAACAATGTCGGAGACAGTCTTCTGCTAGAGAGTAGGACTTGTCTTGTCTTTGACTTTAACCGGTTGTGTTTCACTGCTCGACTTGGTTATTGAAGAAGTTTTTTGCCTTTAGGCTACATATCATCCATACATAGTGTTTTGATCTAAGATTTCAATTCTTTCGTGTTTCAACAATACATTCAAAAATCCCGAATCGATTAGAACGAAATAAAGAAATTTTAATAAATATTTATGGAACAACACTTAACAGGGCGAAACTAAGGGAAGGAAATATGTTTAATTAAATCATTTTTCTCCAATCTTTCAGTAGATTTAACTATGAATATTCATGAAGAAATAAATATTGAGTTCTTTTAATTTCTTTCACCGCTAACATAAAAAAAATTATTTTAACATACCGAAACATTCATGAAAAACTATACATATTATCAAATAGAGTAAAATTGAATCTCTTTTTTTTTTTAATCATATATAAATTATTGAATTTTCTTGACATAATTAAAATGAGGTTAAAACAATTACTTGAATCATGGGTTTAGTTACCTAAAGTAATTATTTTTGAACCCCTATTTATAAATTAGTAGTGTGTTATAATTAAGAATTTGGGTTTATTATAATTTGGGTTTATATTAAATACATGCATTAATTTTTTTATTAAGAGGTACATTTTTCATTTGCATTAGAATATATTTATTTTACAAGAATGTCTGGTTGATATTTTCTTTATCATAAAGGGTCACTCTCTTTTGCATGAATCATAAACTTCATACAATTAAATTGAAAAAAATAAAATTATTTATTATTAGATCGAAAATTATTAAATTAAAAATTAAGTTACACTATTCTAGTATGAGAGATTTGGACGAAAGATTTGGATGAACTCTTCAGCTCTACCTAGCTCTGAGCCGTATATATATTCAACATCAAAGTATAATATTAAAATATATAAATTCTTTCATACTTAATACAGTTAATTTAATATTACCAATCAATATTTAATGATTAGTTTTTCTTAAGGTCAAACAAACTTTTTGTTATGTTATTGGAAACGATTCTAAAATTAAATATATGATATTTATAACATAGCGGGGATAGCGCAGTTGGGAGAGCGTCAGACTGAAGATCTGAAGGTCACGTGTTCGATCCACGTTCACCGCATATCTTTTTTTTTAATTTTAATTTTATTTTTTATATAGTAGTAATTACGATTATCTTGACATCTAACTTCCTATGACTTGTTCTAGTTAACACTATATGGCATAACTTTTTCCTAATTTTTATTTTTGTATAATAAAAAAACTTAGCGATAATTACGATTATCTTGACATCTAATTTTCTATGACTTATTCTAGTTAACACTATATGTTTGTCTCCGAGAAGGAAATACAAAATATGAACTTGGATACATGTCACTCGTTCGAATAAGAGTATAATATTTAAGTCGAGGAGAATAAGTTGGTTACTTACTTATGATTATCTTGACATCTATCTTTTTATGACTTGTTCTAGTTAATATTAGAGTATATATTTTTTCTAATCTTCTAATTTTGGTTTTTGTATAATATAAAACTTAGAGGTATTTACGATTATCTAGACATCAAAATTCCTATGCCTTGTTCTAGTTAACACTATATGTTTGTCTCGGAGAAGGAAATACAAAATATGAACTTGGATACACGTCGCTTGATCAAATAAAAGTATAATATTTAAGTCGAGAATGATACGTTGGTTACTTACGATTATCTTGACATCTATCTTTATCTGACTTGAATAGGTTAATCTATATATTTTCTAATTTTTCTTTTTTTATTATATAAAACTTAGCGATATTTACGATTATCTTGACATCTAACTTCCTATGACTTGTTCTAGTCAACACTATATGTTTGTCTCGGAGAAGGAAATACAAAATATGAACTTGAATACATGTCACTCGTTCGAATAAAAGTATAATATTTAAGTCGAGAAGGATAAGTTGGTTGCTTACGATTATCTTGACATTTAACTTTATATGACTTGTTCAAGTTAATACTATATGTTTGTCTCGGAGGAGACATAAAATATGAACTTCGATATATATCACACGATCAAATAAAAGTACGATATTTAAGTAGAGAAGAATAGAAGGACGTGACCTCAGAGACTTCTCAGCTATCAAAAGGGTTAAAAAGAAGATAAAATGACCCCAAAAGAATGTAAACAAGAACTGCTAACTTCACATTAACAATTGGTAGCATCAACACTTGCAACATTTGCCATACAACAAACTGTGTAACAAACAATATATGATCATCTTGATTTCACATCTTCAAAATGTTGTACAACTTCGTATGGTTTACTAACGAAAAATAAGATAATCGACTTATACAAGAAAGAAAGAAACGAAACAAGTTCAAAAGAAATCAAATTCGAGATAGTTATCAGACTTTTGCTGGTATTGGACAGTTACAGCCACGGGTTTCTCACTAGTTGATGATGGCTGCTGTGCTGAGAATCTCTCGAATTCAACAGGTCTTGGGATCTCAGGAGGGCTTGCACAACGAATCAAAGCCCAGTTTACACCTTCGAAAAAGGGATGCTGCTTGATTTCTGTAGCTCCTCTTTTGTATGCCAATCGATTTTGTGGCTCTTTCACGAGCAAGCCTCGTATAAGATCTCTAGCTGAAAAACTTACCACTGGAGATTCTGGAAAACGGAGGGGCTGACCTACAACATTGAAAAGTGTAGCTCGGTTTCCTGATCCCTTGAAGGGTGTCTTACCAAACAGTAACTCGTAAAGAAAGATACCAAAGGTCCACCAGTCCACTGCACTCCCATGCCCTTCGCCTTTGATTATTTCAGGTGCTAAATACTCGTGTGTCCCAACGAAAGACATCGAACGTGCTCCAGTAGGCTCAGCCATAAGTTCAGGTAATGGGCTAACTTGGTTCCCTGTATCATTTTTAGATTTTTTTTCTTTCTTCGACTTACTAGAAAAGAAGCGAGGCCCAAAACATGATGTAGTAACAGCACACGATGGCTGGATACAAGAGGGCTCAATGCATGTTGGCTGCACACAGTAACCGGAATTCTTCCGGAGTGGCTCCACATCAATAGACGACAACTTGACAAGTGTTGGACTCACAGCACAACGAAGGGAGAGATCAAAATCAGATAGCATTATGTGTCCATCTTCTCTAACAAGCACATTTTCTGGCTTGAGATCGCGATAAACAATGCCAAGCATGTGAAGGTATTCCATAGCAAGGAGGATCTCTGCTACATAGAACCTGAAATTTTGAGATAAAATCAACACCTCATGGAATAATACCAACAGAATCTAAAACAAACTCTTCTCTTCCATTAAATTGTAAATCAAGTTAGGCAATAGGCAAACAAGTTTAAAGAGCCTCAATAAAGGAATTAAGTACGCGCTTTCTACCTGGTAAAACATAAAGTTCATCAAATATATTGGTTTAATCTACTACGCATAAACTTAATCCAAATCCTTAGAGAACGTAAATAATATTCCCTCTGTTTCAATTTGTTCGTCTTACTTTTCTTTTTAGTCCATTTCAAAAAAGTATGTAGCTTTCGTAAAGGAAGAGCAAACTGCATGTGAAATTGCAATGCAGACAGTCCAAAAACAAAAGATGAACCAGTTACGTAACATAATCCAAGGATATTTACTTCTTACTTTATCAGAAAAACATATTCCAAAAGTAGTTTTAAAAAAATATATTCCGGAAGTAGTTTTTAAAAAACACATTCCAAAAGTATTCCTAGCCGTTTTTGGAAGAAGTCCATTTTCTGTCAATTTCTTGAGCAATGGAGTTCAGAAAATAACAAAGGAAGTCCATAGAATTCAAGATTTAGCATCCTATAATAGCTATATCCTGCAAAAATAGCTATTTATTTCAAGATAGTAGACATTAACACTACAATAATTGAAACAAGAATCTTTGTCAACACTAAAGCAATTAATAGTACATACCACGGAACACCAAAACCAGGCAAAAATACTTCCAGATAAAGAGAGCATACCATGTTAAGACTATGAGGTTTGAGATAAACAACTTATCAAGAAAGTAAATAAATCAACAAAGAGGTTTCGGATAAAGTAATCATACTTCACAGCTTGTTCAGAAAAATGCTTCCCTGGTTGCCTCTGACGAAGTGTGTGCAAGTCACCTCCTGGGCAAAACTCCATTACTAAACATGAAAACTTTTCTGTCTCAAAATGGGTATATAAAGTTGGTAGAAATGGATGGTCCAAGGACTGCAATATCTCTCTCTCCGTTTGAGCACGTAGCAATTTCTTACGGCCAGCTAATGATGCTTTATCCATAACTTTCATTGCAAAATAACACTTTGTTCCACACAACTCCGACAGATAGACACTTCCAATATCACCACTTCCCAACTTCTTTAGCAACCGGAAATGTCTCAAATCTAATGTTCCATCTTTAGCTCGAATAGCTTGAATGGCTTCCCATCTTGAGTCATTAGCTTTGTGGGGTTTATTAATAGTGGTGCTAAAGCTGCTGCAAGTACTTTCATCACTTACATCGGTGCTTGTGCTTCCCCTACAGATGCTGCTCTTTCCACTCTCAACAAAATCAGCTCGATCGCTAACATTGGCACTTTCACTTGTTTTTGCAAGGCTACCGGCCCCATCACTGACTTTGGCTGAGGCTGTATCCTTGATGGCTCCATTTTCTGATGCCTTCTTTTCCTGATCAACAGCGCACTGCAAGCCCTTTGCTTCACAGGGTGCGGAAGCTGCACTGCTTGGAGCATGCTTCAGATTTCCCAAATATAAGCTCGAATCAAACTTATCAACCAATACGTCGGCAGATCCTACTTGCTGATAGCTATTTGACTTCTTTTTGGTTGTTGCTTCTGCCATAAGTTGCTTAGATGCAACTTCACCATCATTGTGTTGTAGCTCCTTCGAAGTCGTGCTCCCAGAATTGATACTCTTTGAAACTTGGGAAGGTGCTGATCTCCCAGGATTACGTTCTACTGCTCGAATACCAGCTGACTTATTCAGCTTTTCCAGTGAACTCTTGACAGAAGGTGTTGACGCCATTAAATTGAACAACGAATCCTCAATGCAATCTGGTCAACCAAGCCCATAACACAGCATCCAAGTTCACTTCATGTACACCCTAGTCATCAGCAAGAGAGATCACGATCAAAAGCTCCATAAGCAGCATAAAAGTTCCCAAGATTGAAAGTATGAAACTTTATTAAACACAATCAAGAAACATAGAGTGAACTTGGAGGCCAGGTTATCCATAGGATCAAATGACAATAAATCAAGATAACATCAAAACTGTTATAGAGTGGAAAACAGATAAAAGAAACTACTCGGCGATTTGAGAACCATGAGGCCTCAGGTCAAAATTCCAACAAAGACAAAAAAAACACTAAGTTGATTTCTTCTCATATGTCCAAACTCCTAACCTTGGTGGACAGAGCTACCTAGAAGCTGTTGGTAGGTGGCAAGTATAACATGAAATTAGTCAAGGTGGGCGGAAAAATAAGAAACTACAGCAATGAACAACAAAAGACATTTCTGAGCTTAAAAAATAGATCTTTAAGCAACAGGACAAGCACACTGAGATATCAATGATGACTTCAAAATCCACAATCAATAACCAATTAACTACACAGACCCAAAATCACAAGCAGTGCAAACAAATGTCCTAAAATCTCAGTAATTTACCTCAAAAGCCCAAATCTTTTCTTAGGACCATGAAGTGAACCAAAACACCAAATCATAAAATGCATACATTCAACAGCACCCCAAAAGCCATTTTAACACCACATAGCATAAAACTAACACAACCCCACATAGATAAACAAGAAAAGCAATACAGAAGGGTCATGAAAAAGTACACAGATGGGACTTGTGCCAAGACATAAACTTTTTTCAAGAAAACCCTACCAAAAGGATCAAATAACAGCCCCAGAAAGACCCATATGCTAAAAAACATAGTAATGAAAGAAACTCATCCAGAAAGATACAGGGACCATTTCAAAATATATATAAAAAAAAGTAGTCTAAAGAATAGTACCTGAAGTGTCACAAAGATCAAAACTTTTTAGGGTCTTTCTCTGCTTTAGCAATGGGGAATTAGCAGCACTACTGTTGACAGAGATAAAGAGAAAGGGGGACCTCCAAAGAAAACTGTGTGGAGAGAGAGAAAGAAAGAAAAGAAGTGCTTTTTTTGAAAGTGTAGAAAGAAGCTTTGGGGACTTTACCAAACAAAAAATACACTTAATTGTATGGGGAAGAGAGGAGTGGGGTGTGGTGGGGTTTGAACTTTTTCTTTGTTTATCTAAGTATATTTCGGATTAATTACATCGTATTCCAGAAGTTTCGTCAATTACAATATTATTTGGAGTTAATTACATTTTAATTCAGAAGTTTCCTCAATTATAATATTTTTAGATTTTTTATTGGCTTCGTATACATTTTTTGGTTGTATGATACATTAATATTTAGTAAGATAGATGTATACGAGAGGAGATAAGAATATATACAAAGAGGATAGAGATATAATTGGAGAGAGGGTATAGATGTATATAAGAAGCGATTTTTGTAATTTTTTTAAAATGATAGAAAATTTTAGAACTTATAATATTTTAAGTTGTGTATTTATGCAATAGTTTCTTGTCTACATCTAAGCCGAGCCAATTAAATATGAATTTGCGTTGAATTTTTTGAGATGATGGACACAAACTTATGTAAAATTTATGAATTTTTAATCTGAATTATCATGTGTACATTATGAAATCACCAATTGTTCATTACAATAGACCTTAACTATCCGTTATTTCATTTACTATCTGAACGATGGTAAAATATCATATAAGAAAGCAGAACAATGGATAATTAAAGTGTGTTATGATAAATAGTTGGATCAAATACAAAAAGTAAACACTTGATAGTTTAGTAAAAACTCACAATAGTAATACTTCAAATATATCTTTAATCATTAACTCAATTTTTGATATTAGAATATGAAATGGTCTCTAACAAAAATGAATTTACAAAGAGGGGTTAAGCTTGAAACATCTAAATAACAATAAAAAAATATTTATCATTTTATCGTAATCCTAATTTTTATTGTTGTGTCTAAGCTTTTCATGTTCAATTATTTTCAATGTATTTTGTTCCAAACACAAGAGTCTGAATCAACATATGGGCCACCACAGTCTCCATCCTGTCTCTCATGCTTTCAGTTTCAAAGTATATAGTAAATTATATTTAATTTAATTAACTAAATACATAAATAAGAAAAAGATAATTCCTTCTTTAATCTAATAATATTCTGATGATAATAATATGTCAAACATTAAAGAAAACCTGTTGACTATATGATTAAAGGGAAGTAAAAAAGAGTCAAAGAAATTGAGCAACTTTGACTACTATTTTTTTATTTGGTATTATACTTTGACTGATATTAATCATTCGTCATTAGAAAAAATACATCTTATTTCATATGTATTAATTTCAAATTTTACTTAGCTAAGAAGTAAATTTTGAGCTTTTCTTAAAAGGAGTTGGAATATGTGAAATTCATAAAATTCAAATTTGAAGTCTTTTAATAATAAAATAATACAAGACCATTTTTTAATAAGTAAGAAATGAATAAAAAAATGTAATCGAGGATAAATTGAATATTTTTTTCCAAAGAAACAAGGAGATAGAATTTGATAATATTAAAAATTGGTAATTATGGTCCAAGTTAGGTGCAATATTTTAAAGTTGTATGTCTATTTTGGTAAGGTTTAAATTTAAACATAAAGGTTTTGCAATACAAAATTATTTGCTAACAAGAATTTGGACAAACAGAAAGAGTCAAAATAAAAAAATCATTCATATAAATATGAATTAGTAAAATAAAAATAAAATTAGAAAGCTGAGTTTTAGATTTCATGAAAGAGAGTTTTATAGGACACAAATTTAAATAAACTGAATTGGCGAATTTTAAATATCATACGATAGAAATTGAAAATGTTAGCTTGAAGTTTTTATTTCCGTTCTCTTTTTTAGCTGAAACTTTATAGACATTATCTCGTTTTCTCGTAAGATGTTTCGATATGGACTATACTCCACAAGAAGCCAAATGAGGGTATGGTCTTCATTTTGCCATTTGATATCTTCTCTTCGGATAATTAGGAGTGTTCAGTGATAATTCTCAATTGTCACCATCTCACCTCTTCTGTAGTCTGTGTCAATTTCGTTAGAGCAAAAAACTTATACTTATTCATATTTTAAATAGAAAAAAAATAATATATGTTACAATATCATTTGAATTTGACCTCTTGCTTTCCAATTTGATGGATTACTATTATCACCAATAGAAATAATTGAATC